>CM035111.1:32542750-32560281 GCA_020205505.1 Panax japonicus
TGAGGAGGTAGAGTCTGAGCCAGCTATGGTAGAGATAAAGAATAAGACTACAGTTGAAGAACAAGATCAACTAGTTGCAGAAGTTCAAGAACTCCGGAGTAAGGCGTTTCTCTTGGAGCAGCTATGGAAGACAGAACGAGTGCTATGCAAAATGACTGAAGAAAGGAACGAACTCAAGGCGCAGGTAGACAGAATGAAGGCGTAAGGTGGTAGATCGTCTGAAGGGATGATCAAGCAGCAGAAAGACAAGAAGAAAAGGAAGAGGGACAACGATAGCCCTAATTCAGAAAAGTCAAGCTCGAAGAAGAAGCAAGCCTGTGGCAAGTGTGGAAAGAGCCATTTGGGGGAATGTATGTGGGGTCAGAATGTGTGTTATAATTGTGGTCTGGAAGGAGATCTATCACCAAATTGTCCTAAACCAAAGAAAGGATGATGTTTTGCATGTGGTGGAACGAGTCATAGGGTTAAGAATTGTCCTAAAAAGAAGAAAGATGGAGAAAATGGATGGAAGAAAGATTAAGTGTGAGGAGTATAATCATTTGGAATATAATATTTTCTTTGGTAGGAATAGGAGATAACTTTTGTATGCTTCAACTTTTTGTGTAAAGTTGTAGTAATGAATCCCGACTTTTGTCACAAAGGGATAGTACCTATTTGTAGTTGTATGGGTAGTGTACTGAAAAGTACTATGTAATTTTTGCATGAATATAAATCCAATGATATATTTGTATGAATGAAATCTTTATTTTCTATATGAATATAAGATTAAAATAAATTTTTGTGTTCTTAGAACTCATACTTATGGTATGCTCATGACTCATAGTTATATAAAATGTTTTGAACCCCTCAGCGAATGGACACCAAAGGTCTGACTAGGATAAGTTCATACACTCATATAATTGTGGCAAGTTACTGAACTCTTAAGTGTGGTAAGTTTGATGAACTGGTAATAACCGTGTGAAAATGGAGAATAACAACTTTTTGTGTAAAGTTGTGTTGTTAATCTTGATATGATTTAAAAAGGGATAGTAATATGTGAAGTACTAAATGTACTATGTGCTATTTGAATAAATATGCAATTACTTGAGAATTATGTGTTGAATTCTTATTGTGTTAAGAATTTGTATAGAGAAAGAGTATTAATATAAGATTTGTATTTAAATCAGATCATGCCGCCTAGATGACAGAATCGAAACCAACGACACTACTAGAATATTGGGCAATTGAAACCAATTTTTTGAGACGGACTAAGGTCCGTCTCTAATTCTAGTAATTTGAGACGGACTTAGAAACCGAAATTTTGCTATGTCTCGACATGATTTGGAAGTAAAAAAATGAGACGGATTCTGAAACCACAAGCATCGTCTCAAATTTTAGAAACGGAATTAGAGATGGATTTAACCGTCTCAAAAAGTAAGTATTTTTAAAAAAATTATAATCTCATTTTTGAAACAGATTTGAGACCAAATGTGCTCGTCTCAGATTAATAATTAAAAAAAGAAATAAATATTTATGTTTGAAACGGATTAGAGACCGAAATGTCCGTCTCTAATTTTTATTTTCCCTCCAAATATTATCTCCAATTCCCTCCTTATTGTTAGAGACGGATTCGAGACGGATATAGTCCGTCTCAGTATTTTAGTTTTCCACCAAAAATTCCCTCCAACTATATCAACAAAAAAAAAAGAAAAAGAAACGAAATAAGACAAAATTGAGGTTAAAACAAATAAAACCCCCAAAATCCACTACTACAAAGTAATAAATAGACAACAGTACTTAAACCACAACGTTTTTATAGAAATAAAAACGTTGTGGTATTCTTTTTCACAACGTTTTTTAATAAATTATTGTAGATATATATGAAAAAAAGTTATTTATTTAAAAGGGTATTTTTTTGTTTTAACTCGGAGTAAAAAATGCGCTGAAGCTAAAACTTAAAATTAAATAAAACGTGACTCAACTCGGTGACTGGGAGAGCATCCTCGAGGGTTCCAAGCAGAGAAACTTAGAGAGAGGCTCCTCATTTCAGTATCTTCGCTCTTTCTCTCTCGTTACAGACGAATGGTGCAGTAGTACTTAGGGTTTTAGTGCAAAATTCACTACTACAAAATACTAAATAGACAACACTTAAATTACAACATTTTTTATAAAAATGTTGTGGTATTTTTTTTCACAACGTTTTTAAAAAAACGTTGTAGATATATGCAAAAACGTTATCTATTTAAAAAGGCATTTTTTTTGTTTTAACTAGACAAACTTTTTTTTAAACTGTCTACAAAAACACGAGCAAAAAAAAGACGCAAGAATGAAACACGGAGAAAAAAAAGACATGGACCAAAATCGGCTACCACTGTATTCTATTTGCTATTCTTTCTTTTAAATCTCTAAATCCCCATTCAGCAGATTCAGATCTTCTTCACCGCCTCACCAAAAGGTGAGGAAACCCGGCCTTCCGGCTTCTGGAGTTCGATTGAAGAGGGACGAAAGAAGACGAGTTCATGGACATGCTGCAGGGCACTCGAGATTATTCGATTTGCTTCAGCCACTACCATTGCCGCCGCATCAGCCTCTTCTATCTCCGGCTTCCACCGTCCTAGAGTCATCGGAGGTGGTTAACACTCCGGCGACCCCTAATTCTTCTTCGATCTCTTCATCGTCCACTGAAGGTTATTTCTTCTCTTTGCTATAGCCTCCGAATTAAAGGTACGTAACTAATGCTTGGTGTTGTGGATTGGGGTTTCCTGCGTTTATCCACCTAATAGTGATGAGGAGAAGGAGATGCTTAGTTGATTTTTTATCCTTATTGTAATTCTCAAGTCTGTGTGAGGGTGGATGTACTACAATTATGGATTCAAGGACATCCTTTCTAGCTGGTCCAACCGTACGTGTGCACTCAGGAGGATTCACCGATTCAGGCTCTGTTTGTATAGTGGATCTCAATATTCAAGGTGAAGTTTTCATTATTTTTGCTATTTTTTTACCTTTTACTAGTAGGAGGATGAGTACTTTGTTTATTGTTATCTGTGTAGTCCTGGAATTGAAACGGTGATTGAAGGTCAAAACATGGGGAACTTATAAACTGATGAGAATATTGTATGTAGTACCTGTGAGGCAATAGTAATCCGATTATAAATTAATTGCATCTTGTTGTAATCCGATTATAAATTAGTATGTATAAGTATTAGAAATTGCAGTTTGCAAGCTGTACCTGATCTGAGCAGAATATCAACCCTTCACTATTTGTAAGTTTGGCTTTTAGATCTACTTTATCTTATCCTTTCATTGTACGAGTGTCATAAATTGTTATTCTGTTAATTGCTTTGTCCTTTAACTTAATTGCAGCAATAGCTCTGTAAATAATTGAATATTGTATTATACATTGTTATACAAGAATCTATTGTTATTTTTGTATTAACAAACTAGAATGACTTGTCCTGCTATGGAGATGTTTCAGGAAGTATTAGCTTCTTCTGGTGCCCTTCTTAAAGTATCCTTTCAGAAGGCTGCTATATGTTATACAGCTATGCATCATGGAGCAGCACTAGCAGCAATGTCATATATGTCCTGTGAGTATAGAATTTTGTCTAAATTCTGATCTGAGTTATAATACTGCAGCAAGTAGATTGCTTTTATAATTGACATGAGTATGAGAAACTGAAGATTAATCTGAGTTATAATACCTGATTCATGTTATTGTGCTTGGTTAGATTCAATGAGTTTCTGTTTATATAGCATTTGTTCCTCTAGTTTTGTTATTTTTTCTGACTCTTTTGATCATTGCAGGACCTAAATTAAATGGCCTTTTTGGAAGGCAGTCTGGCACAACTCCTGGATATTCCTACTCTGCTGCTAACAAGAACATGGTTGTGATCTGGGGAGAGAATACTCTGTATGATTACTTGCTTAACCCTAAGAAGGTAAGGGATGAATTGTGTGTTTCCTTGCATTAGTCATTTCTGTGACTTAAGATTTAAGGATCTATTTCAGTTTTGTGACGATGCACTAGTTCAGAGATAGAACTTCACTGCATGCTTTGGCTTTATGATTACAAGTTAAATTTATTAAAATTATTGATTGATTTTTTGTTTCTTCTGTGTTTAGAAAGTAGAATAGAAAATTTATATTGTTTCTTGTTTTCTTTAAATGCTTGCTAACCTCTATTTCAGTTTGTTCTCTTGAGGATATTGGATTCTGGGTTATTGTGAAGTGAGCCCCCAATATAACTAGAAATGGCTACTGGTAGTGATGCTTTCTGTGTGTAAATAATTATTATATTAACAGAGTTTCATGTTGGGAAGAGTTTCATATTAACAGGATTAGCTGCAGACTGCAGTATTATCCATATGTTCTTTCTTTTTCTTTCCTTTTGGAGTTTTCTTGGTATGGTGTTATTGGTTTCTTCTGACCTTGGATCACTTGCGATTTTTGTTATCTTTCTCTTTTATATCTCACAATGTTTCACTTAGTCATGAATTTATCTTTACGGACTCTCAGCCAAAAGGTACCCTATATTCAGCCGGACAACCATATTACTGATTGGTTTGGGGGACTCCTATATTCAGCCGGACATCAGGCAAATAAAGTTGTCCAGGAGCAGTTATCAGCTCTCAGTTTTACCAGGTTCAAGTCCCCCATGGTGCTTTTGATGTTGCCAGTGTAAAATTTTGTTACCTAGCATTTGCTTATATTCTAGTTTATGTTCTAGATAAGAACTTATTACTATTCTAGTTCAGATTTAATGAATTGATTCATTTTTTATGTGTGATGTAAATAAATATAATTTTTGCTGTGACTTGCTGGTGGTTTCAACATGTGACATTCCTCTGAACACGCTGTGATTGGATTTAATGGATATATTTATTCATTTTTCTCTAGTACTTGGTCCAGTTTTTATGCTTTATCTAAATGAGAAATACATTCCAGGTCTGCTCCAACCTGAGAATCTAGAAGTTGATTCAGAACAGTCAAGTGCAGTGCTTGACCCTGGAGTTAATTTGATGAAATCAAATTCTCAGGCGAAGGTATTCATGTGAGGATATCTCTAAAATGAGCTGTAAATAGTTTTTCGTTGATTAGTTGTATTGTGCATGAACTTCATTATATAACATAATTAATTTTTTATTCTGTAGTACCCAGAATTTATGATACTTCAAGGATGCTCAGGAAGCAGCTTATGGAAGAACATGAACATGCACTTGAGCTTGACAGAATGTGTCTCTCTGAGATGCAGTTAGCAGCTAAAACTGTGAACTAGCAGCCCTATTTTGGCTACACACTCAGAAGGTTTGTTTTACTTGGCTTTGCATCATCTGGCTTCTGCTGTTTTTGTTAAACATGTCTATTAATCATCAACCTGCAACTTCTTTTTACAGATGTTAACTGTAAGCCTAGAGGCTGCAATTGAAGTTCAGGTATTTCTTCTGTAAGTTCCTTTCTGTTCTTTAGCGTGTTCTGTCTCATCTACATTCCCTACATTACACATGGAATTTTGACTTTAGAAAGAGTAGGCTGTCAAACTTTTATTTCTAAATTTAGGTAAGTTCCATGTTTTGGCATGCTGTAGCAGCTAACTAATGTTGATGAAGAAGTAAAAACAGAGCAAACAACTAAATTTGGTTTAGGTGATTTATAAACTTCTTCAAAGCTTGGTCCCATCTTGTATATAATTGCATATATTTGCATAAACTTGCATATTATCATCAGCATATATGTACGTATAGATATGTTTATCCACTATTAGATGATATTTTATTGGTTGAATCCAATTGCTATGGGAGGAATCCAATTGCTTCTTCTTATGGTTGAATCCAATTGCTATTGGACCTGTCTTGCAGCAATATGATTTTAGATGACATTATTGATATTTAAATAACAGTTGGTTTGGCCATTTTTCACCAGAGGATATTATTGGAACATTATACCACATTCTTAAATTCAGTGTTAGAAAGTAGACTCTTTTTAAGATGTATGAATATGGAAACTTGGGATCTTATTTTTTGACTGGGAATATATCTCCGTTATTTACCATGGAAAAGGAAAAAAGAAAACTATTTCATTGATTCTGTGGTTTTCACGATAAAGTAACATAAGTGAACGCCGTTACCTTGTGTATTTTTAAACTACTTCAAGTTCGACCCAAGCAAATCCTAGTGGTTTATTGGAATTTGTGAGATTTGGATTTCTTGGAACCTCCGACCTAAATTTGAACAAGATGTGTATTTAGAAGTTAGCTTTAAAATTCAAATCTGGCATATTAAGCATAATGTGGAAAGATAAAGCAAGAGTGGACATTCAAGTATAATTTTAGTTTTGTTTGAATAGTTAGAGAATATATTAAGGAAATTTGGCTGAAATTTGGACAGCAATAACATTTTTTTTCCAAATATGTCTAGAGTAGAAATAGAAAAAGAAATTCTATGCTTGGAAATGTGAATAAAGATATAAACTTATCTTCATTTACATTGTAAATCTCATGCTTCTTGTTTCATGTGAGCCAATACTGAAGTGAACAGAATTGTACAACCTACATATTGTGTGCAAGCAATTTGATGCATGTACTGTAATATTCTTTTGTGAGATTATCCAAAGATATGAAGATATTCTATTGCACAGATTCATCATTTGTGTATTTGATGGACACTATAGCATTGTGTTACCAATTTTAGACTGTAAATAGATTTATCTGGTTGTCTTCTTATAATGACAGGAAAAGTATATCAAACTGAACAAGCAGCAGTCCGTCACCGAAGAGAGCATTTACGATGTGCTGCTGCACAGTATGTGCATAGTAACTTGTTCTATAAATGCATACATAGTCTAAGAGGAACTTATTCGTTGTTATGGTACTCAAAATATTCATCTTGTAATGTTCTTGGTCCTTTGAACGGAGAAATTCTTAGAAGAAGAGAAATATTCCATGATGATGGGGAGCATCCCGATCTATTTCACCAACAACTTCATCTCAAGTTTCAGAAAATCAATCCTGGAGGAAAAATCAGGTTAATATGCAAGTGCTGCCTTTCGTCAACTCCCTCCCATAGTAATTGGATTCAACCAAGAAAGATGGGTAAGCTTGGGATTGTTAATAGATATGTTCAGATTAATTTTTATTTATTTTTCAACTTGTGGTATATATTTGTGTTGTAGAACTTGTTTATTTTGAGGTTTCCTGATGTTACATGACAGTTAGTTTGTTTTGGTAATGTACAAGGATAAAACATGAGTTAAATTTGCTTTCTTCTATAAGTTGTTTGGGCTAAACCCAAATGTGATTGCAGATTTACGTGTTACATGCTTTAGGTTTTATTACCTACATATATATGGTTTCTCATTTCGTTGGTGTAGTACAATTTGTTGCACCTTATGTATAAACTTGTGCTAAGATTATTGCTTAAAATAGGTGCAATCTGCAAGTTGCTCATGTTTGTTCATAGACAATAGTATGTAATCAGTTTTCTTAGTCTTATGTTTAGAATGCATGCATTCATTTCATATATTTGACATGTATTCCAATGTACTACTACTTGTAGGATATTGATGTCGAGGATGAAGATGATGAAGATTCAGGAGATAGTAACGAGGATGGAGACTCGTGATTATATATGCATGTTGATCTTTTAGATAGTATTTATTAGAAGTTATTTTTGTTTACCATCGAGGATGAGATATGATGGTGTGATTATGCATATTTTTGAGCTTTAAAGCAGTAATTTTTAGAAGTTACTTTTGTTGTATTTGGTGAGACTTGTAGTACATTGATATTTGTAATAGTACTCATCAATAGATGTCTTGTCAGGTATTGTCTATAAATAACAGTTTAGTAATTATCATTATTATTTTAAACATATTTATTTTTAGAGTTTGAAATTAAATTATGAAAATATTTATAATTTAAGATGTTGGCGTCAAAGTTGACACGAATTTTGAGACGGGTAAAAGCTTGTCTCAAAATATATGCGCTAAAAAGATATTAGCGTCAAAGTTGAAATGGGATTGAGACGGATGGTATCCGTCTCAAAATGTGTAAAATAAATAGTTGCTGCCTATTTTGAGACGGATTTGAAATGGCTTTTTCCGTCTCAACTTATGTGAACTAAAATAAAGCGCCAAATCTGCCCGCCAAATTTGAAACCGGCAAAATCGGTTTCAAAATTCAGCTCCCAATGGGTTAGCTTTGAGACGGATTTGAAACGGACTATGTCCGTCTCAGATGGTTTGAGTCGGATTTGAGACGACAATTTTTCGTATCTAGATTCCTGTTTTGAGACGAATTTTGAGACAGGCATAATTAGCGACGCGACCAACTGACACGACCAAATTCCGTCTCAAAATCCGTCTCAAAATCGATTTTGAGACTGATTTTGCTCTATTTGAGACGGATTTTGTCCGTCTCAGATGCCCAGATTTTTTGTAGTGCGAGAAGAACAATCAGTGAATAACGAAGGATGTCAAGTTGACCCAATGCAAAATTTTGCAAATATGATAGCCGAAGCTATGGAGAATAGAGCTCCCGCAGGAAGAGGAAGAGCGAGAGAACAGCCAGCTGATAGATTAGCTAACTTCAAGGATTTTAAAGCGGTAGGACCGCCGGAATTCAAGGGAACCACCGATCCGATTGAAGCCCAAACTTGGGTAAAAGAGATGGAGAAAGCATTCATTATTGCATGTGTGGCAGAAGAGCAAAAGACGGCTTTTGCAACTTGTCTGATGAAGGGAGAAGCCAATTACTGGTGGGAGACGAACCAAGCAAGAGCTGGTACAGAGGTGGTGTTGTGGACAAGATTCAAGGAGTTGTTCTTTGAGAACTACTTCTCACCAAGTATGCAATCCAGAATGGAAGTCAAATTCTTGGAACTTAAGCAGGTGAACATGTCTGTTTCTGAATATGCTGCCAAATTCAACGAGCTGGCAAAATTTTCACCTCATCAGGTGGACACAGAAGCAAGAAAAGCGCAAAGATTCGAGAATGGGCTGAAGCCAGGGATATTCAACAAAGTAACTGTGCTGCAGATCAACACTTTTGCAGCTCTATTAGAGAAAGCGTTAATTGCTGAAGGAGGGAACGAAGCAGCGTCTCGATTTCATCAGGAAAAGAAGAAGAAGACAAATGACGGAGGAAGCAGTGGAGGAACCAAATAAGAGAAAATGGAATGAGAATACCCAGTCAGGTAATAAGACAGAAGATAATAGGAAGGGAAGGGAGCCATGTTCGAATTGTGGGAAGAACCATGCTGGAGTTTGCCTGAAGAAGAAGGGAGTTTGCTATAACTGTGGGCAAAAGGGGCATATGTCACCCAATTGTCCCAGTCCGAAAAAAATTCAAGGTTGCTTTGGATGCGGATCGACCGACCATATTGTACGAAACTGTCCGAAAAGAAATGCTGAGAAGGAAAGCGCCAATAAGGGACCCGGTGGCGGAAGCTTGACGATTCGAGGACCTGCACAGCCAGGAAGACCAACGGCCCGTACATTCAACATGACGGCGCAAGATGTAGTGGCAACTCAGGACGTGGCAGCAGGTAATGATTTCATTACGCGAATAATAGGAGTTAGATAATTTTGTGAACTATTTTCTTTTATAGACTTAGGTCACCGGTTAGAATTTGAAACCAAAATTAATATTATGTTGATTAAAATGAATTAATGATACAACTTTAAAAGATTGTAGAATATAAGAAAGCGGTGATTCTGAGGACGGAATCCTTTTAAGGATGGGTGAATGTGAACCCAGGATTTCGAATAATCCAAAATTTACGAATAATTTTTTTTTTTAATTAATATTAATATTAATTATCAATTTTGTGTCAAGTTTCTATGATACGTGTATCGAGAAGGTCAATTTATGTATTGACTAATAAAATTAGAGTAGAGTTGTGCTTAACAACTTTAGAAAACCCTAACCCTAATTTTTGGAACGGGATTCGATAGAAAATATAATTAAAATAATTATATTAATATGTATGTGTTTGAACGGTATAGAATTTTTGATCAATGATTGATCGGATAAAGTTTAATATTAATAAAACCTTAATAAGAGATTAGAAACCCTAATCTCAGGATTAAAAACCCTAACGTACCGTTAGATACCCTAATCAAAAGCCGAGAAACCCTAATTTCAAAACCGAGAATTATAAACCCTAAATTAGGAAACCCTAATCCTAATTGACAAGCCTATGGGTTCATTAAAATTAAATATGATTAGAAAGCTTTAATTATATTTTTGTATATTAATTTTTCTATTTAGAAAACTTAATTACATTTTAGGAATTTTATTTTCTAATTTGTGAACCCTAAATTTGAAAATTGTGGGAATTAGAATTTTAAAACCTAAAGGGTTCAAATCTTAAACCCTAATCCAAGCCCCAAATCCTAAGGGTTTGTACAAATTCCATGTTTACCATTTAATTTAAATTGCAAAAGACCAAAATGCCCTTTATGGAGATTTTATTAGATTACTTGTGTATCTTGCCAAATCAAGAGTTGGTCACCCACTCTCTTGACTTTGTGACTCCAAATCCCAGCAAATCAGCTCCAAATGACAGCTATCATCAGCCATTCAATGAATCAAGGCAATATATATAAGATTTAGAGAGAGAAAGTTCATAAAAGTTAACCTTTTGGTACACAAGCTCTCACCAACTCTCATTTTCTCTCAACCTCCAAAAATCCATTATAAATCAGTCACTAAAATAGCCCTAGATCAACCAATATCAGATTTGAGAGCTAAGATCAAGAATTTAAAGCTAGAAGGTATAAACCCCAAACTCAACTTTGATCTTGTATGCTAAGAAAATAATTGTGTTTATGTGTTTAGATTCATGCTAAATATGTTTTTAGTTGATCTATGATGATCCATCATGGATCCATAGCATCAAGTGTGATAAAATCGAGTTTTTCAAAATCTTTTCTTGAACATTTTCAGTGGTCTGACAAGTAATGTCAATCGCTCTAGATCATGGTGTCTTTATGATTTGTGATATTTTATTGTTGGAATCTGTAGTCTGGTAGATGTTCTTTAATCTGGAAGTGGTAGTGAAACCATTAGATAGCTAGATGTCAAGTTATTTAGGGTCAAACAGCGTTGACCGAAGTTGACCAGACAAAAATTTGGGCAACCCAGAAATTTGAAAACCGAGTCTGACAAGCTTTTGTAATGATCGAATCTGTCAGTATGTTTATTGTTTGATGTTGTTAATTGGTAAGTCTTGTAGCTGGTTATGTGTACTATAAATTAAAGTCTTTATATCCCTTATAACCTCAGCTGATCGATCGTGATAGGTGGTCAAAGTAGACTACAAGAACTGATTTCTATCTTTCTGGAAAACCCAGAAATGGTAGAAGCAGTTTTTCTGACAGCATTTGACCGTCCAATAGATTGTGATTTGTTTGTTTTTGGACTGATTTGTTGGTATGTTATTGTTCCTTGACACATTGAATATATGTTTGAACTTTAATATCACATAAACTAAGATCATAGCGTGTTCAAATTTGGACTTCAAGAAGGTTACTCGAACTGCCTGGGTTTCTTAAAAAACCCAGATGTTGTCTGACAGTAGGTTTAGCTGCTCAGATCTTCGTGTTATGTGGTGTTATGACTTAAGTAATGACTGATTATTGTAGTATTACAGTTTGGCTACATGACCAAAGTTTAAGTTAGTCCAGAAACCTTTTGGATTGAAAGTTATGGTCGGTCAAACATGACCCCTTGATCTGTCGGCTGTCAGTGTTCTTGGGCTTAAGAACACCAACAGCGACGCTTTCTGTCGCTAAAGACCTATAACGACGGTTTTAATTATTTTATTTTCTGAATATTCCGAAAATTATTTAAAAATAGAAATAAATTCTAAAAATTACCAAAAATAGTTTTAAAAATTATTTTAAATTATGAAAAATAATTTTTGACCAATTGGAATATTTTTCTTTAATATTTATAATTATTTATAATATTAAAGGTATTTAATTTATTTAATTAGTTTATTAAATAAATTAGAGAAAAATGATTTAATATTATGAAAAAATAATTTTAAATAAGAAAAATGTATTTAAAAATATTTTGAGTTATAAAATTTAACTTTTAATATTTTTGGAGATTTTTTCATTAATAATTTAAAATTAATGATATTAAATTATTTGATTATTAAATTAAATAAATAAGATAAAAATGATTTTAATGATTTAAAAATCATTTTAATTAAGAATAAAATGTTAGAAAATATTTTAAATTATAAAATATAATTTTCAATATTTTTGGAGAATTCTCATTAATAAATTAGTATTAATGATGATGGATTTATTTAATTATTATATTAAATAAAGGAATTAAAAATGATTTTATTGATTTCAAAATCATTTAAAAATGAGAAAAATGATTTAAAAATATTTTAAGTTATATTTAATGACTTTTAATATTTGGATAATAATTTATTAATATTTATATATTAATGGTGATGATTTAAAAATGATTTTTAAAATCATTTAAGCAGAATATTTATGATTTAAAAATATTTTAAGTTATTGATGATAACTTTAATATTTTGGAATGTATGTTATTACTATTTTGATATTATTAAATATTAATAATGATATGATTATTTGATAATTAAATCATTTAAAAATGATTTAAGTGTTTAAAAAATTATTATAATAAGTGTTTATAAAATATTAAAAGCTTTCGGAAAATATTATAAACGATATTTGACTTATCTAAAATAATATTGAAGCTTAAAGACCAAGTTTAATTGACAATCAATGTGTTAATTGTCGGATAGGGTGACCAGAACACCGAGAATGGACCGAAGTCCAACCAGACTGATATAGTTAGACTTGTTATGTGTTTATATAGGTTATAAACACTGATGTGGCTATGTGGTAAGGTGCCTAGGAGAAGTTTGATTGTAAAAATACAATGTTATGTGTTATAAGTGATTGTGCTAATTGTGAGACAGACATTGTTGAATATAAGTCTTACGAATGCAGTTAATTATATTGTGTAGCTGTAATCAACGTGGAAGGCAAGTTTCCTAACTCAACCTTGAGTTATTTTTCATTCAATTATTATAGTGGTTAATTATTGCTAATTACACCACATCCAGGGAAGTTATTGTTGATTATTCGCAGTTAGTGCATGCTTAATAATTCAAATTGAATTACTGATTCAGAAATATATATTCGTAGAATTACTGTTGTTGAATATTCAAATCTGTAGAAGTTAGAATTAAAAGTACAGATAATTCATGTTCATTGTCAAATTGTGTTGAGAAATGTCTTAGCTAATTATTATGGCTAGACAAACATTTGTTAGAACTTGATAAATTCAAAAAAATAATTTAATTGTTATTGGTAGAATCGATGCCAATTATTTCGGCAAGATCGATAAGCAAATAGAATTTGAAATCACAGTATTTCGTTGTAAAATCAAAATCTTGATTCTAAAACTGAGAAGAACAACCTTTTATATAAAGGGAACATTTTGGGTCGTGAATTCGACCTTTGCGCGCATTTTGAGTATTATGCATAATATAGGGTACAAGGAGTTGGCCGGCTCTAAGTACTTGCAGAGGGGTATGACTTAATCTTTATGGTTATCTGATACTCCTGGTATATATCAAAGTAAATCTTTGATGGATACCCGGGAAAATAAGTTCAAAGATCTTGTGTGATCGCTCAGTATAAATCTGGAAATTATTCCACTTTGTTATTGTGTAGAATTGATTCTTGTAGAACTTTGAAAGAGTTGTACTCTTTTATTAACAAATTATGGTGTTGCATAGAAAAGAAGAAGCCTTGTTATTGATTAACGATTTGTTCAGCTAATTCAAAGTTCCCCAAACTTTGGTTTCATTCTATCAAAATAGATAGGCTATTATTGTTGATTCATATACATTTATTGTATGTCTTAACTTGCGGGGCAAACTAGTTGCTCACTCTTGCTATAAATAAAATATTTCAGCTAGGAACGAAGAGGCCAGCGGGTCAAAGAAGAACAAAGGCAAAGGCAAGATGCTGGAGTAGTTATAAAAAACATTATTATTATTATGTTGTATTGTAAACCCTTTTTGTTTATCTAACGGGGTATGTTTGTAATTTAAGGTTAGAAACCTGGGAATTATGTATTAACAACTTATGTTAATGATTTATATATTCCTATTTATATATGAATGGGTAGTTAAATGATATTATAGTATGAATCGTGAACACCAAATTCGGGAGTCAGGTAACCCGGATTTGGGGGTGTCACATAAAGTGGTTATAAAGGGTCAGGAGATGAGGGTAAACTTGATACCAATTAGACTGGGGGAGTTTGATGTTATACTGGGAATGGATTGGTTATTCAATCATGGAGTAGTGATTGATTACCAAAGAAAATGTGTTAACCTTATGACTTTGTCAAAGGTTGTGTTCTATGGCAGCAAATCACCTCGACAAACAAGTTGTCTAATGGTGATGCAAGCCAAGAAGTTGTTAAGACAATGATGTGTAGGATACTTAGCCTACATAGTTGATACATAAAAGAAAAGTGCGAAGTTAGAAGAGTTACCGATCATAAGAGATTTTGCAGACGTATTTACAGACGATTTGCCGGGTCTTCCGCCAGATCGACAAATTAAGTTCGTGATTGATTTAGTACCAAGAACATGCCCGATATGTAAGGCACCATACAAAATGGCTCCGGTAGAGATGAAAGTGTTGATGGTGTAACTACAAGAATTGCTCGATAAGAAGTATATCCAGCCGAGTGTATCGCCATGGGGAGCACCAGTGTTATTTGTTAAGAAGAAAGATGGATAGATGCGGCTCTGTATTGATTACAGAGAATTGAATAAGGTCACGATTAAAAATAAGTATCTGTTACCAAGAATCGATGACCTGTTTGATAAATTGAAGGGTGCGAGATATTTTTCAATGATAAACTTAAGGAGTGGTTATCATCAGTTGAAGGTGAGGCCAGAAGACGTACCGAAGACTACATTCAGAACTCGGTATGGTCATTACGAGTTTCTGGTTATGTCATTTGGTTTAACCAATGCACCTGCAGCGTTTATGGATTTGATGAACAGGGTGTTTAAACCATTCTTAGATAAATTTGTGGTAATGTTTATTGATGATATCCTGGTGTATTCTAATACCAAGGAAGAACATGTTGAACACTTAAGAGTGACATTGGAAACATTGAGGAAGGAGAAGTTGTAGACAAAATTTTCAAAATGTGAGTTTTGGATGGAACTTGTAAGTTTCTCGGGCATGTTATTGATAAGGACGGAATTTCGGTAGATCCATCAAAAGTTAAAGCTGTAGTAAACTGGGATCAGCCAAAAACACCATCAGAGATAAGGAGTTTCTTAGGATTAGCAGGATACTACAGGCGTTTAATTCAAGACTTTTCCAAGATCACGACCCCGTTGAAGAATTTAACCAAGAATGCGGTTAAGTTTGTTTGGACGGAGAAGTGTGAGAAAAGTTTTCACGAATTAAAAAAGAGGTTAAGTTCAACACCTGTGTTGTCATTGCTTGATGATACAGGGAATTTTGTAGTGTATAGTGACGCATCGCATAAAGGACTACGCTGTGTGCTTATGCAAAATGACAGAGTTATCGCGTATGCATCACGTAAGTTAAAAGATTACGAAAAGGGGTACCCGACTCATGACTTAGAGTTGGCTGTGGTAGTGTTTGCCCTGATGATTTGGAGACATTATCTTTATGGAGAGAGGTGTGAGATTTATACTGACCATAAAAGTATGAAGTATATCTTTACACAAAAAGACTTAAACATGCGACAAAGAAGATGGTTGGAACTAATCAAAGATTATGATTGCAAGATTTTCTATCATCCCGGAAAGGCGAATGTTGTTGCTGATGCTTTAAGCAGGAAGGGACGAGAGAAGTTAATGTTGTTGACTGCGCAAGAGAAGCTAGTGTCAGAAATGGCTAAGATAGAGTTGGAAATTAAATATCCGATAGAATCCAATGAAAAGTTGTTCCAGATAGGAAATAATTCAACATTGGTAGATAAAGTGAAGAATGCACAACTTCAGGATAGAATGCGAAAAGATAAAACAGAAGATATCTGAAGGTGAGGAAAACAAACTCAAAATCGATTCGGAAGGGTTACTTCGGTTTGAAGGGAGAATTTGGGTACCGCAAGTACCAAAAATTAAAGAAGAAATTCTGAGTGAAGCTCACAACTCAAAATATTCGATTTACCCTGGAAGTACAAAGATGTACCAAGATCTTACACATCATTTTTGGTGGCCGAATATGAAGAGGGATGTGGCTGAGTGTGTGGCAAAATGTTTAACATGTCAGAAAAGTTAAAGCTGAACATCAAAGGCCAAGCAGATTGTTACAACCGTTGGAGATACCAGAATGGAAATGAGAGCATATCACCATGGATTTTGTGGTGGGTCTTCCAACAACCCAAAAAGGTTACGATGCTATTTGGGTGATTGTCGATCGATTGATGAAGTCGGCTCACTTTTTGCCAATCAAGATTCGATTTACTCTAGATCGGTTAGCAAAACTGTACGTGAAGGAAATCATTTCAAGACACGGTGTACATGT
Source organism: Panax japonicus (assembly GCA_020205505.1). Classification (NCBI taxonomy): domain Eukaryota; kingdom Viridiplantae; phylum Streptophyta; class Magnoliopsida; order Apiales; family Araliaceae; genus Panax; species Panax japonicus. Next base: position 32,559,311 of record CM035111.1, read on the forward strand.
GTATATTGTATCAGACTGAGATCCACTTTTCACATCTAATTTCTGGAAACGATTGCAAGAATGTCTGGGAACACAGCTGAGAATGAGCACATCATACCATCCTCAAATCGACGGACAAAGCGAGAGAACCATCCAAACACTAGAAGATAATCTCAGAGCATGTATTATATGGATTTCAAGGGAAATTGGGATGATCATTTACTGTTGGTTGAATTTTTATATAATAATAGTTATCACACGAGTATTGGCATGCCTCCTTACGAAGCGTTATACGGCAGAAAATGCAGAACTCCGTTATGCTGGGATGAGGTGGGAGAACTTCAGCTATTAGGTCCAAAGTTGGTGCAACAAATCGTCGAAATCATCAAGGTGATTCGAGCAAGATTGATAGCTACACAAGATAAACAGAAGAAATATGCCGATCAGCACCGCCAAAATCAGAAATTCGATGTCGGTAGTTATGTTTTCCTGAAAGTGTCTCCCTAGAAGGGGAAAATTTAATTTAGAAAGAAAGGGAAATTGAGCCCTAGATTTATAGGACCTTTCGAAGTGCTTCGACGAGTTGGTGAAGTGGCATACGAGGTAGCCTTACCTCCGGAGTTAGAGCATATTCATAATGTTTTCCATGTTTCAGTGTTGAGACCATATAAGCCTGACTATAAACATGTTATAGAATATGAGCCCTTACAGTTCGAGAAAGATTTATCATATGAAGAAGTCCCTATTCAAATTGTTGACAGAAAAAAGTAAGTACTGAGGAATAAGGTGATACCTTCTGTTAAGGTAATATGGAGGAACCACAATGCTGAGGAAGCTACATGAGAACTTGAAAATGTTATGATGAATAATTATCCTCAATTATTTGCTTGATTTTGTATAGCGATTCTGGGGACAAAATCTTGTTAAGGACGGAAGAATGTAATGAATGAATTTTTTGAATTATGATTCTGGGGACAAATTTTTTTAAGGAG